>JASJUZ010000556.1:0-43132 GCA_037159825.1 Tupiocoris notatus | reverse complement strand
TTATCCTCCTATTTATCCTGTATTTTACAATTATCATAACACTATCGACTCCGATGCGATCTCGTTCCATTCAACTTTCGAAAATCGAGTAGAATTTTTATATAACTCGCATGTCTTCTAACGAAATAAATGAAAAACCTTTAAAAATACCTCTAAAATTGAAGTACCTAATTAGAGCCATCGTTTGTCGGGAAAATTATCTTTTTCGTTAACATTTCGAAATATTTTCCCGTTCATAATTTCCCCACAATGTCCAAAGCGATGCTCATCTGAGAAAAATTAAAACGAAATTCATATAAGTCACTCTGGTTGGCAATTCTAGCAGCGTAGACTAACTTTTCGTGATTTTCATCCATCTCATACCCAAATCTCGTCTAGTTATATTACGTCGAAGCGAATCTTAGACAATCGCCATTGATTGAATCCGGTAAATATTGGCTCGACTATGTTTACCGGATTGAATTTCGAAATTGTTTACACTGCGATGGCCGAAATTATCTTTGTATACCGAAACGCTCCCTCGTTCGTTGGGATATTTTTCAAAAGCGAAAACTTCATCTGCTCACTTCGTCAAAACCTTAGGGAGCGTAAATATTCGATGATGGGAAAGCGGAGAGATGGAAACTTGTTTCAACATAGCTCGCTTTCTGTCGCGTCGGCATATTTGCGAAATGCCGATCGCACTATTTGTGGTGCCCCAGGTGTGCGTTTGTTTTGAAGGCAGATCGACTAATTGACTCGACTCACTGATATAGTTCCCATTTAAAAAAAAAAAAAAAAAAAAAAAAAAAAAACTCGGCAAATGAATGTACGAGTACAGTGGTTTTTTTCGACATGGGGTTGAGGTGGATACATTGATTGCGACGTTATCTCATATTTTGTTTTTATATTTCTTCTAGCGCTTTCGCCGCTCTAAGCCTCTTCTCAGTAACTATCTTCTATATAAAAGTTTTTTAAAAATTAGGCCCTGTATATAGCTCCACTTTTTATTCCATCGCACCAATAATGATTTAAAAAGACTATCCATTTGTGATTTTAATCATTTTTATTTTTCTTAATTTCCTAATTAAAAGCTATAATTATTGCCTAACGATACAGCTGGAGAGTGTTTGACGACCATTCCAACGAGTATAGAACGGTTTTTATAGCTCCAAGAACTCTCGAGTTCTTCCCTCACGTCAAATTTCTGAAAATGTCCCGAATTCGGTACAAAAAGTGCAATAACTCTAGAACCAATAAAGCTATCGACCCCACGATGGTCTCATTCGACTCAGCGTCCAAAAATCTATATAATTTGATACCAAATACACATTTTTCTGAAAAACCCTGGAAACATGAATTTTCTCCCCTTCAAAACCCCCCAAAAAAACCCTTAAAATTGAGCTCGCAAGTTGGTTCAAGAATTGGGCCGTCGTAGGACCGAGATTGATTTTTGGTGAAAATTTCAAGAATTTAGCTATTATAGTTTGGCCGGAAAAGTGTTGACGGCGTACGGCGGACAGACGCAATTTTTTTTTAGTGGATATTCGGATTCGGTTGGAAATTTTTTTTTCTTGGGCGATTACAATGGTTTATCATTGAATAATAAACCAAAATGCTAAACTCTTTTAAAATGCTCTTGGAAATCGTTCGAATCGTCCGAAATTGTTCAAATATCCAATTTAAAAAAAACCTCAAAAAAGTCAAATCGGCACCACGTTTTTTGTTACACTTTCTTCTTCTCTACACGTCATATCAGAATGTCGAACAAAAATCGGAGCTAGGCCCTCGTAGGCGGATAAATGGAAAACAAAACAATCGAGCATATTTTCTAAAAGTTAAATGAACTTGCAAAATCGAAACTTCCTCTTTTTGCGAAAATCACGTTTTCTGGAATTTCTCCGCTTCTGGGGACGTAACTAATCAAAGGAGCCAATTGAAAAATTTATGGGATCTACCTGGATAGAAAAAAAATCATTCTTGGTCTGACAATTGCTCAATCCTTTAGCCAAATCGCTAGGTACCTCAATTTTAAGGGTATTTTTGAAGGGGAGAAAATTCGCATTTTCCAACGTTTTCCAGAAAAAGGTGTATTTGGAATAAATTTCTATAAATTTTTAGACGCTGAATCGAATGAGATTAACGCGGTGTCGATAGCTTTATTGGGTCTCGAGCTATCGCAGCTTTTGTGTTGAATTTGGGAGATTTCCAGAAATTTGACATGAGGTTATAACTCGAGAGTTTTTGGAGCTATAAAATCGTTCTATACTATACTCGTTGGAATGCTCGTCGAACACTCTCTTCAACTATACCGTAAGGTGAAAAATTTAGTTTTTAATTTAATAATTAAGAAAAATAAAAATGATTAAAATCACAATAGTCGCTATGTAGTTTTCCGTTGGGGTGCGGTATAAAGGACGGACGCTTTTGGAATGGCTAGTACTTCTCCCCTACTACGCCGACATATGAGAGGAGGGTGCTTCTCGATTCGTGAGGTCCTCGCGTTTTTTTTTAGTTGAAACCATGGAGCAGTTTTTTCAGAAATAACGAGTCTGTCACAGCGTTATTTTGTTCATGAGTGATGAGGCTCATTTCCATCTCAATGGCATGGTCAACCAGCAAAATTGTCGTTATTGGGCTACTGAAAATCCGCGACAATTACACGAAAGACCTCTGCACAGCCCAAAAGTGACAGTTTGGTGCGCTGTATCCCTTTCTTCCAAGATCACCACTTGAATGACGTGATTTTCCACACTTAACTTTCGAAAATGCTATTCAATTACAAAGTCGAATCTGTAAATAAATTTGTTTTACAATAATCTGCAAATTAATTAATCTGTAAATAAATTTGTTTTACAATAAAAATTGCCGATTTTATTATTATTTATTATTATAGCGTAGACAATGGATTAACTAGATAAATGGTTTAAATAGCTTTTACTAAAACGTTTTACTCGGTCAGCTGACCGTTTACAAATACAGCTTGCAGATGAGTCCGTTTAATCATCAAACATTTCGCTTCCTGAAGCTTTCAGAGCTGGCTTTCGAAATTCAAGTTAAGCACGTCATTGTAACCTCTAAGAAATCCCCTCTGGGTTACAAGCACAAAGGGTGCACATGTTCGAACTTATCAGCTTAACAAGTTCCTTTGAACTGAGTTAAGCAAGCTTCCGCTGTTTACTCGTTAGTAGTTCGTTCAACTTAGCGACTGTCTCTAACGTAAATTACAATATAATTAGCATCCAGCTCAAAATAATGCTCGTGGGATAAAGCCATCGGAATCGACTCAAGCCGAGACGCAAGGTATACCTAAGTGGATTTTTAAGAAAAAATATTTTTATTCGCATTACGATTATATTTTTGGTTTTGAGTTCAGAAATATTTTCGGCTATTATCGCTTCGAGTTTTGTTGTTTTATCGTCGCTCTAGATATTAACGTATCGCCTCCTGTTTATAGTATAGAGTTGGGCCAATTGTATCACCTTGAGGTACGCCAGAAGTTACTAAAAGCTAATATATGATTGATTAGCCGCTGAAGGAATTATAAAGAAAGAACATGAGAGGCCAAATGGTACAAGAATACTTGACTGTTGTTTTAAATGGTGATAAAAAAATTCAACCAGGTGAGGAATCCTGAACGTAAATTTCTTATTCCAACTACGATGGAATCAGCTAGTTTTCTTTCTACAGCTATATTTACCAATTTGCTGTATTCCCTATCCTCGAGAAGCCATATAAAAATAAAGGACAAGCTTTCCGTTCCTTATTTTTCAAATTGGTTCCTATTCTCGGTGAACCTTCCACCTGTTTCTGCTCTAAGGGCTGCTGAAAGGGATCCAAATTTAATATCTGTATCTCACCATTGGCCATTTTTCGCGTATCGGTTCAAAAGCAGCGAGAGGTGAACATTTATACAGATAGAGTAAAATACTTAAGAATACTTTAGAGTTGTACAATGCATAGAGAAAAATACTTTTTATTGACAATCCGTACAATGTTAGGCCTGCTTTGACCTCTAATCCACACTGCACAGAATACGCAATTTTTAGTACAATTCTTAACCACAACATACGTTAAAATATTTACACTTAGACCTGAATATATTTATTTTTTATATTTTCTTGTTAATATTTAATCTTCAGGTTGCTAATGGACAGAGGAAAAATATTACAGTTAGATATGAATTCTAGAATGCTGAAAATTCTAGATCCTTCCAGAAGGACGTCAGGAGCATAAACTTTTGACCTAATAAATATACATTATTTATTAAAAATATTTTAATTATTATTTAATTACTAATTATTATTTTTAATAATTATTAATAATAATTATTATCATAATTAATGATAATAATTATCATAATTAATAATAATAATTATCATAATAATTATCATAATAATTATCATAATATTATCTAATAATTATCATAATTATAATAATTATCATAATTATCATAATAATAATTATCATATTAATAATAATAATTATTAATAATATAGTGATTATCATAATTATTAGTTAATAATAATAAGTTTAATTATTAGTTAATAATAATAAGTTTAATTATTAGTTAATAATAATAAGTTTAATTATTAGTTAATAATAATAAGTTTAATTATTAGTTAATAATAATAAGTTTAATTATTATCACACAAACTTGAAAAGCGTTACGAAAAACCATTGTGAAAAAGCGTTAGAAAAAATTTGTGATGATTTCCATTTTTTGTGTTTTCTTCTTTTTTTAAAATAATAAAATACTCTCTTGGCCCTTAAATTAAAAATATTCTTAGATTCCCCGCTTTTTGACATTGTCTCCGTTATCATTCGTTCAAATCATCGATTTCGTAACCTGAATGCGTATTAGACTGTAAATCTACTCTCAAAAGAAAACTACCAGGTACTCGAATAATTCAAAACTCGCCTTGCAAGATAAGTTTTCTCGACTCGAATAAATTAGCAAGTCGCTTCGTGACAAAAGAGCGCAATTCAGCTTCTTTTAGCGATTCATCTCGCGGTATCTATTTGAAATACGACTAACTCGAAAGCGTTTTGGTAATTGTAATATTTTGTCTGGAAATATTTCATTTCGAAATTCTTCACGTTTTTCCAAATATTTTCCTTCTTTTTTCAGGTGAGACCACCTTCGAAATATAAGGTAAACATTCACACTTTTTCTCGAATAGAACTAATAATAAAAATAGAATTAAAGCAATATCGAGCTGTAAGTGGAATGAATTCATAGTTCCAGCAACTCTTCAAACTTCACTATTCGTCGGCTAATAGTTATTACCAAGTTGCGCAATATTTCCTTCAACGTTGAACTGTTTTAATTAGTTCGACCGGGCCCACTAATTGGGCCCTTCAGCGTATTACACTCTCAACGTCGAGAAAAAGTTCGTAATCGCATAAACATCAAAAGGGCAACTGACCGCAAAACGTGCCCATTATTTCTAGCAGCGAATATTACAAGAAAAACTAGAATGATTTATCGACGTTTTCTCGTACGATTTGCGGAGATATCGAACACTTCAAAGAGCAGATGTATTGAAAAGGAAGATCGACGCTCAGCATTAATAGTTATTTATCGCGATGGATATCATACAAAGCAAGATTTCTCCTTCGCCGAGCTTTCGGAAAAATTTATTTCCTTCATTAGAGCCTACAAAAATTACAATGTGTCGACAGGCAATTTTGAAAGATTTTTTTACTAACCTACAACATAATGCTTAAACTGATATAATAATTTTTCAACAACATTAATTAATTATAGGAATATTAAAATTTGGTAACTGAGTCAAAAACTAAAAAATGTTAAGGTTTTAGTTTTTGACTCAGTTGCCAAATTTTAATATTCCTATAATTAATTTTGACACCATGATGATCTCCAAGTATGTTTCTGACTTGACTTTTTTTTTAATTTGGCAGAGAAAAAAAAGAACAAAACTGGATTGATGTGTAAATAATTTCGCGACTTTTTCAATTAATATGAGTTCTTGGAGCTATAAAAATCTTCACTATACTCTTCAACTATACCGTAAGGCGAAAAATTCATATTTTAATTTGGAAATTAAGAAAAATAAAAATGATTAAAATTACAATAGTCGCTACGGAAATTTTTCTTCCAGTTAACAATCTGTTTTTCGGTGAGAACGTTAAAAAATTCAAGCGAAGGAATAATAAACCACTATACAATAATTTTTTGCAGCGTTTTTTTATCGCGAAATTTAAATATGGCATTCGTACGTAGCAAAAATTCAAATAAACGCCATTCTATCAGGTAAACGTTTACCATTATTTCCTAATGGTCCGGATCGCTATTGATCCGTCACCAATTTGTCCTTCATGTGCCAAAGTCCCCGAATCACGACACTCGATGATTTCTCACGAACCTTTTTCCCCAGTTTCCTCCATTCCCCTGCTACTGCTCCTCTCGCTGTTGTTTTCTATCAAACACTTTTTCAGGGCTTTCGACACTTTCTACGGCTGCGAAAGCTATTTCCTTTGAAAAACCCGGTCCCCCTTTTAAGCTTCTCAGACATCACTCACCTGCACACCTTTCGACTTGCGGTGAAATATTAACCCCCTCCGCCGAGCACCTCAAGCCACTTAGCCTTTCGTGGCGACGCATTTATGCGGGTAAATAGAACGCTTTGTCCCTAAACTATCGGCTCGAGGAGAATTTTTGTTATTTACGTCCATCAAAATCCCATTTTCTTTCAGACCGCTCGAATCCTTTAATGCTGAAGCGAACAAGTTTGTAAAGGTTTGAAATCCGTTGTTTCGTCAAATTGACGTGCGCCTCTCAAAAGACTGGCGCTTGTCCTTTTCAAGATCGCTCGATATTTTTCAATTCATCAACTATAAAGACTTCATCCGAACATCGACGCGATCAGATAGCGTTTAAAGCGAGGGCGTGGATTTTTAATATTATTCCTAACGGACTGCGCACGTCGCCTAATCCCGAAATGCCTCTCTTATTTACTTGCTTTTGATCTCGCGGACAAAACGCTTTCAGAATCACGTCATCACGTACATTGAATTCATCTCGTATCCCTAGAGATAAAAAATTGTCCGACGAAAAAATGTTACTCTAAATGAGGAGCTGCCGAAATTTCTTCATCTCATGAAAGTGTTTTCTATTTACTTTTAAAATGGCCTCAGATATGCCGGAGCTGGTGAGAAATTAATAGGTACGACTCTGATGAAAGGGAGATGTTCTCTTTTATGAGTTTTTTCGTGTGGATAATTTGAATCAATATTTTACTTCAATGTTCACGTAGTAAATAGAAGTATTGCTATCGTCTGAAAAGTCAAATTAGGAACGGAGATGAATTCGGAAGAAATTTTCACAGAACTATACTCAACTATATCAATGAATGACATAAATCGTCATATAAAAATGAATGAAACTCGATTAAATTTTCGAACGAACGAACGAACGAACGAACGAACGAACGAACGAACGAACGAACGAACGAACGAACGAACGAACGAACGAACGAACGAACGAACGAACGAACGAACGAACGAACGAACGAACGAACGAACGAACGAACGAACGAACGAACGAACGAACGAACGAACGAACGAACGAACGAACGAACGAACGAACGAACGAACGAACGAACGAACGAACGAACGAACGAACGAACGAACGAACGAACGAACGAACGAACGAACGAACGAACGAACGAACGAACGAACGAACGAACGAACGAACGAACGAACGAACGAACTCCGGACGGACGGACGGACGGACGGACGGACGAACGGACGAATTAAACGAATAATAAATGAATGAATGAATAAATAAATAAACAATAATAAAGTTAAATAAAAATTAATTAAATTTAACCATTAAACGTTGCAGTTTTCCGAACTCAATTGAATAAATATAACCAATTTCCCCGCGTCAAAATCGGGCAATATTCCCAAGTACAGAGCTCCCAAGATACTCGGATATTTTTATCCTGATTTCTAAATTTTCTAAACGGTTGGACCGATTTTTTCTCGTCCACATCACCGACATTTACGAACTTTGCCAAAGTTCGCGGAATCGCCGTTCGCAGGGCGTATTTTACAGTCTATTCGAGAGTCAAAAACAGAAGTGCGGAGGAGCAATTAATTTTACAAACGCCCACCTTCCAAGAAGCATTCGAGGGGTCGTTTCCGCGAAAGTCCTCAAGACAATAACTTCGAAAATTCCGAAGTGTCTTCGACTTGTGGAAATTCATTTCATCATAATCGGTTAGATAATCTCAATTTTCCCGTTTTAGTGTTCATATTCGGAATCGAAAAATCTTTAAAAATTTTCTTAAAACCATTAAATATTTTTAGTTAGAAATTCGTCTCAACGCGTTCGATTTCTATCGTTTGAGTCACACGCAGTACTTCCGCTGTTATATGAATTTTTCGTCCATTCCATCGCCCGTTTTTCCAATTTTTAGTTCTATAATGCTGATCAGGGCTGGTTCGAGCTGGCTAGAGTTGGTTAGTGCTAGTCAATACTGGTTAGAGCAGGTGAAGGCTGGCCAATTCTGGTTATGGCAGGTTACAGCTGGTTTGGATGGTCAATAATGGACGACTCCGATGGCAGCGCATGAAATTTTATTTTTAATCGCCACTGATCGTTTATTTGACTTTTTTTATTATATTTTTAACCGACTTCATTATTTTTATTATGTTGTATTAGATTAAATTTTTTTTTATTGATATTGACAAACGATGTATTATGTTACGTTCGGCTCACGTTTTTTGGAGATTTCCCACAAATTTCGGGCACACCAGTGGACCGATTTTCGTGTTTTAATGCTTAAAATAACCGTTATAAATATGGCTATATCCCCTACTTTTTTCTTTTTTTTTCAATATCACCGTTTGAGCGAGGGGGATGCAAAAATGTGTATTTTGGGAGATTTTCTGTAGATTTCTCGGGCTGTAGGCGTCAGAAAAAAAATATATCTCAAAGCCTGCAAATCGTTTATCATGACTGATCGAATGCATAAATTCATAATTGATCATATTTACTTGGCTCCAATATTGTCAGTCGCGCAGTAGAATTTCTTCTCCATAAAAATAACTACCACCGTTCTTTAATTTTTGAACGGTTTCGGTCCACTGATTCTTGCACGTTGAAAAATGCTCTTTTTGACCGCATTTCCAGCTGAAAATCGATCGCGTTTCGTTCCAACGTTACAAAAACTACAACAGCCTACTTGAGTTTCCAACCAGCTTCGACGTCGTAATTTTCCTACGAGCAACTGCATGTGAAATTCCTTTCGCCCGCTTTTGAATAACTTCGCCTTTGAAGAACAGTGGAAATTCTCGCAACGGCGTTCGCTTCTAACCTTTGCAAGGCTCCGTATCGAGTTAATATCCGTTGCATCGTTTTAATAACAAGGTCCTCTACAGTAAGGGCTTTAATCTCGAGGGATAGCGAGAACTGTTAGTGCAAACATTGGTATAGAAATTCTCTTATACATCATTACTCGAGGCGAAACATGCGTATGCGTTCGGTGGAATGAAACGAAAAATGGAGAGAGCTCGAGCTTAAATTGTGTTCCAAGAGCTTAGTATTGCAGCTTCTCTAGCTTCTGTCTCCTGATGTTGAATCTCCTCGAAATTTTTTTTTTTAATTTTATCGCGTTTTTGGTTGATTATTCAATAATAAACTATTGTAATCGCCCAAGAAAACGAAATCTAACTTCCTTCTCAAAATTAGGTGTTTTACGTCCAAGGAATGTAGAATCCGAATATCCAAAAAAAAAAAAAAAAAAGAAAAAAAACGCTGCAAATTATTTTACAGTGGTTTATTATTCCTTCGCTTCAATAATGATTTAGAAAGACTATCCATTTATTATTTCCGTAGCAACTATTGTAATTTTAATCATTTTATTTTTCTTAATTTCCTAATTAAAGGCTTAATTTTTTGCCTTACCCTACAGGTGGAGAGAGCGTTTGACGACCATTCCCATGAACAATTTTTATAGCTTGAAAAACTCTCGAGTTATACCCTGAAGTCAAATTTCTGAAAATTTCCCAAATTCGACACAAAAGCTGCGATAACTCGAGAACCAATAAAAGCTATCGACCCCACGATGGTCTCATTCGATTCAGCGTCCAAAAATCTATATAATTTGATACCACGTACACATTTCTCTGAAAAACCTTGGAAAATATGAATTTTATCCCCCTCAAAACCCCCCAAAAATACCCTTAAAATTGAGCTAGCAAGTTGGTTCAAGAATTGGGCCGTCGTAGGACCGAAATTGATTTTTGGAGAAAATTTCAAGAATTTCGCTATTATAGTTTGGCCGGAAAAGGCGGACAGACGCAATTTTTTTTATTGGATATTCAAATTCTACATGCCTTGAAACGTAAAACATCAAATTTTGAGGGGGGTTAGAAATTTTTTTTCTTGGGCGATTACAATGGTTTATTATTGAATAATAATCCAAAAGAACAATTTCGCCAAAAAACTGATTCGCGCTATTACTGGCTCTTCTTACTATTAATTTTACATTCAGGTTTTCCCATTATCATAGAAAGAAGGTTATAACAATTAGTCACAACTGAGCTGACTTGAGATCGATCGTCGACGTTTACATCACTGCGGTGGAAAAGGTTTAAAAATACAGATTAATGGCTTCGCTCAATGCCTGAGGATTTTCCCGGCGAGCTTTCGCCACCTTGAGGTTCGACTTTTGTAAATACTTTTCCGAAGAGATTGTCACGAGCCGCACTTTTTAAAATTAGCCCGAGAACTTTTTCAATCCCAAGTTCGACCGTTAACGCGGCAAAAGGTTAATGTCACGTCGTTCTTCTGATTTTCCTCGGTTATTTGTCTCTTTCGAATTCTTGAAATCCAGCAGTGTGCAACAAAGTAAGCATAGTTGATTTATGGGATGGAAATATAGTAGTATAGTGATTGGTTGATTTATTAATGGGATGAATATTGAAATCAAATTTATTAATATGAGCTTTTTATTGAAAATGAAGGATAATTAAAGCTGTTAGTTCTGCTGCGAAACGGTTCGGTCAAAATAGTTGACGTTGCTCAATCGAAATGAAGAAACTTGTTTTTTTCGTTGCCGTTTTTTTTTTTTTTTTTTTTTTTAATTCGATGAAAATGTAGATTCCAGCATTAGATTAAATAATTTCTCAAATTACGTTTCTTAAAAATTAAATTAAATTAATTCGGTCGTGTAACAAGGGTCGAAGAGATTGAAAAATAATTGTATCCCTCGTGTGAGTAACATTGCCAATGAAAACCGTCATTGCGAGGAGAATTTCAAAAAAGGACCATCTATTGTCTGTCGGCGCCTTTTTCATCATGGCCTTTGATCGCAAAATAAGGGCTGCAAAGTATTTCAATAAGTGAGTATCACAACGTGGCTCTAATTCGATCATACGGGTGAGCTAAGCACTTGTTTTTCGCTGATTGAACGTCAAACGTCTGCCCTGAAAATTCGACGCGAGAGGAGTTCAAAATGTGAGCCAAAAAGGTATTGACATTTTCACTGTGTCCGTGAGAGGGAAATAATTATTAAAAAAAAAAAAAATAGTAGAATATAAAACGAAATAAAATAAAAGAGGAAAAAAGTGTTCGGATATATTCAAAAAATTTAACTACCCTCCAAAATTTAAAAAAATTGTAACATTAAAAAATAGTAATAAACACGAAAATAATGATCAAAATTTTTTGTACGTGTAATAGTAGAATAAAACGAAATAAAATAAAAGCGGACAAAACTGCTGTTCGGGTATATTTAAAAAATTCAACTAAGTACCCTCCAAAATTTTAAAAAATTGTAACATTAAAAAATAGTAATAAACACGAAAATAATAATCAACATTTTTTGTACGTGTAATAGTAGAATAAATCGAAAGAAAATAAAAGCGGAAAAAATTGTTCGGCTATATTTAAAAAATTTAACTACCCTCCAAAATTTAAAATAATTGTAACATTAAAAAAATAATGAAAACCCCAAAAATAATAATTAACATTTTTTGTACGGATAATAGTAGAATGGAACTAAATAAAATAAAAGCGGAAAAAATTGTTCTGTTATATTTAAAAAATTCAACTATATCCTCCAAAATTTAAAAAAATTGTAACATTAAAAAATAGTAATAAACACGAAAATAATAATTAATATTTTTTGTATGGATAAATTAATTTATCATCGCTCGAACTTTCTTCTATAGAAATATGAGGCTAATTATTTCCGTAATTCAGTCATATTTATTGATAATCAGACCTCTCCATCAGGTTCAAGCGTGATAATACTTGAGCAACAAAAATCTCCCTAATAACGTTCCATTTCAATTTTTTTGCCATTGAGTGTCTAAAAGCGTTAAAAGGAGAAGCGTTTTCACTGCGCTCTCGACCTGTTGCGAAATTAATTTCACCCTGCGACACAAAACGAGACGACTACAACTGTCGACGTTATTCATAAATTTCACTCGAGCGTTAAACGGACATTCACGTTTTTCAGAGAATGACATCCTTGGGAAATTCAATTATTTTTTCCATTTCGACGCAGGTATTCCAAATTGGTCCTTCATAAAGTGCCCCTGCTGAAATCATTATTCTGTATTAATTATTAAGTAATTTTGGCTATAGGATTTAAATTTAATTTTTTTTTTCAAGCTCTCTTGCGGACATTTTTCCCTTCGGAATATTTTAAAAATTGATTTTTCATACCTAATTAGTTTTCCAAATAATAAATCGATACTCAATCGAGTTTCCAGTCGTCGGAAAAAATGCAGAAGTTCACTTTTATCAAATTGGTTCGCAAAGCGGAGAAAATGTTAACGACTCTAACGATGTTTCGAGTAAACAAAAACTCTATTCTCCGCCGTTATTTTCAAACTCTTAGGAGAAATCAGCTTTGATGTCGGACGAATGGAAAGAAACTTTCCGGAAGGACTTTTTTCAAAAAACAATCCAACTTGGAAAGCAAGACGAAACAAAACTGAAAACAAGCTCCCATTATACGAATAGGCTCGCCGTTTCAGTTGAATGTTGAAATAATTCTGGCAGGCGTATGGAAAAACCTAAACCGGTTCAGAACTTCTCAACTCAGAATTCCGATATTTTCCAGGCCCATGATTACTACTACAATTTCTTCCACCTTCTTCTTATGTAAATAATTACAAGCGAAAATATCTCACAAAAAAAAGAATAGAAATAAAATAAAATCTGCTAAAAAAAAATCAATTCTGCTATAAAAAAATTAATTCTGCTAAAAAAAATTAATTCTGCTATAAAAAAAATTAATTCTGCTAAAAAAAATTAATTCTGCTATAAAAAAAATTAATTCTGCTAAAAAAAATTAATTCTGCTATAAAAAAAATTAATTCTGCTAAAAATAATTAATTCTGTTAAAAATAATAATTCATTAGCTCATAAATATAAAACAAAAAACTGAATAAAGTCGAATATCGTCGGCGAGAAAATAATTCCATCTCCGGCTGCTCATTCAGCTCGATCCGAATATTCGCGCTGTTCTCGATTTTCCCCGTCAGAAAAACGTCGCCCAGGTCGATTGTCACGTACTCGGTTTATTTGCCGATAAATCTTCGAAAACAATCAGTTTGAAAGCACGAATGAAATCGAACTCAACAGCTGCGAGCGTTGTCCGGCTTTCAGTCTACGTGCTTCAGTGAACCGGCTCGAACCGACAAGTATAGGAAACATTGAGAAGCAAGGTTTCCTCGAACAGGGTGACCGAGGTTTAATCGCAAGGGCGCCTGAGGTTTTGATCCAATGCCCAATCAATATCCAATTTAATCAAGAGGGAAATTGTCGTGGGGCGATAGAGGATTTGGCAGAGGCCCTTGGGCGAATTCTGAAGCCGCGAGGACAATAAGTATTTCTCAGATGGTGAGTTAATTAGATCAAGCCCTTGCACGAAATTCATCGACTTCACACGATATCGCCGTTGAACTTAGGTCAACGCTTATTCAACAACGCTTTCCGACCAGTGCCGAAATAAATAAATAAAAATTAAAATTTGTCAATATTAAAGGTTTCAAGGGCAAATACGCCCATCATGAGTTCTAGTGAGGTACTCTCTCAGATGAAGATGAGAAAGATGAAGCAGAATAAGGCGAAGACGAAAAGGAAGGGTAGATAAGAAGAAGAAAAAGAAGACAAAGACATAGAACAAGATGAAAATGAGGAAGACAAAAAGAATCAGAAGAAAATAAAATAACAACGAAAAATACAAGCAAGAAGAAGAATAGGAAATTGAAGAATAAGAAGAAGATTATGACGTTGAAGAATAAGAAGACAAATGAGTAGAAGAAAAAGAAGACAATGTGGGAAACGAAAAGAGGACATCGCAGAAGAAGAGGGAGAAGAATACAACGAAAATGAAAAAAAAATGACTACAAAGAAAACGAAAAAGAAGACAGGGGAGAAGAAGAAGATGGGTAGAAAGAAAAATGCAAAGAGATAGGAAGAAGAAGACGACAAATAAGTAAAAGAAATGTAGAAGGCAAGAACAAAGGAAGAGAAGGCAAGCACAAAGAAGGAGAAGGCAAGAAGAATAAGATGACAACAACAAAGAAGAAGATGAAGACAAAGAAGAAAACGACAAAGTAGAGAAAGACGTCAAAGATGTAGAAGAATAAGAAGACAACTACATAGAAAAATAACCGAATACAAAAAGAAAAATGAAAAGACGAAAAAGAAAATAAGGAAGAAGGAGAACAAGGCGACAAATAAAATAAAAATTAAAAAAAAGACAGGTAAAAACAAACAAAAAAAAAGAAAGAAAAGAAGAAAATTATGAACAGAATGAAGAAAACAAAAAGGAAGACCACGAAGATGAAGAAAAAATTGAAGAGGATGAAGAAGAAGAGGGCAAAAAAGTAGAAGAAAAAAGAAGATGGAGACAAAAAATAAGGCAATGAAGAAGGCAAAGAAACGTAGGAAGACAGAGGCGAAAAGACGAGGTATAAAACAAGGAACAAGAAGAAAGAGAGGGAGAAAAAGCCATGAAGAATAAGGAAAAATGTAGAAGGCAACAAAGAAAAATACGAAATGAAGAAGAAGATGAGGAAGATGGCACTGAAGAAGAAAAAGAAAATAATTAGAAGATGATGAAGGAAGAAGAAAAATAAGGCAGAATTTTTTTTATTGGATACTCGGATTTCACATGCCTTTAAACGTAAAACATCAAATTTTGAAAGGATTTAGATTTTTTTTTGGGCGATTACAATGGTTTATTCCTAAGGTATTGAATAATAAACCAAAAATTCTGTCTGTACGCCGTCAACACTTTTACGGCCAATTTATAAGCTACATTCTTGAAATTTTCATCATAAATCTTGAACCACATTGCTAGCTCAATTTTAAGGGTATTTTTGGGGGTTTTGAGGGGGAGAAAATTCATATTTTCCAAGGTTTTTCAGAAAAATGTGTATTTCGTATCAAATCATATTGATTTTTGGACGCTGAATCGAATGAGACGATCCCGGTGTCGATAAGTCTAATGGTTCTCGAGTTACCGTAGCTTTCGTGTCGAATTTATGGGAGATTTATAGAAATTTGACATGAGGGTATAACTCGAGAGTTCTTGGAGCTATCAAAATCGTTCTATACTCATTGGAATGCTCGTCAAACACTCTCTTCAGCTGTATCGTTTGGAAATAAAGCTTTTAATTAGGAAATTGAGAAAAATAAGAATGATAAAATTACAATAGTTGCTACGGAGTTTTCCCCTATAGTTACCATCTGTTTTTCGGGATAGTTCTGAAATGTTCGAAATAATTACTATCACAAATGGATAGTCTTCCTAAATCATTATTGAAACGAAGGAATAATAAACCACTGTACAATCATTTGCACCGTTTTTTACTGGATATTCGGCTTCAAAATTCCTTGAACGCAAATTTTGCGGCGGGGTTGGAATTCTTTTTTCTTGGGCGATTTCAATCGTTTTTTTATTTAATAATAAACCAAAAACGCGATAAAAATTAAAAAAAAATTGAATTTTTTCGAGGAGATTCAACAATGATTGGAATGATTGAAATCACAAATGGATAGTCTTCTTCATCAATATTGAAGCGAAGGAATAATAAACCACTGTACAATCATTTGCAGCGTTTTTCTTGCGGCAAAAATAGCGACAATTTCTTCGCAAAAGATTTTCATTCGAGAACACGATTTATGCGCCGCCATTGTCGCAATGATTCGTACACAAGTTCGCATGTCTTCTAATCCTGGCCTACGTTTCAAATTACCGTCGCACTTCAACCGTGTCGCTCAGTCTTCGAGATTCACGTGAAAGACCCGCCGGTTGCCCTATTCACGTCAAACCGCCGCTGGAACGACACTTTAATAGCAGCTAATCAGGGCCCAAGAGGAAAAGCGTGTCTGAAATAAGGAACCAAGTTTGGAATTCCGAGGAACGCCCGAGAGCGTTTAACCTTAGAAAATGCAAGGAAGCTTGGAAATCGCCGGGGCAAATTGTACGGCATACGAAATTCCGAAATCATTCTCTTGGACTATTTTGCCATTATAAGGCAACCGATGCGCTATTTAACACGCCATACAGTTTTATCGGGCTGGAAAAAAATTCAATGCTGTTAATTTATGAACTAAGCACAACTATAGTTTCTAAAAGACACGAATTCGCTCCTCAAAACTCGCTTCCCACGAATTTCGTCCCAACAATGATCTTTTTGAAAGCAATATCTGCGTAGCAAAACTTTGTCCTTCATTATTAATGCTTGACACTTTTCAGCCGACAGCTCGAACTAGGACAATACCAGCAAACGCGTGAAAATGTCAAAATTCGCCGAAAAACTCTCCGTTTCCGTTGACGAAAAATCGACGGTAAAAACACAAAAATCGCAACGTGTTTTAACCGAGCAATAAAGGCGAATGGCCGTTAATAAAGTCTCACCGCGTTACGAACAGACGTTTGGCCCGAAGGAAGTTATTGAGGCGTCGGGAAGCCAATGAAAAGTACGGCAATATCTGGCTTGGGGGAATGATCGCTCAACTGCAGACATAAGGGAAGGAAAACTTTTCAAATCCATTGTATTCCGAACTGAACCGTATAAACAAACTTCTCGCCCGTCCGTCCGAAGTTGGTTTTGGCAGAATTGCGATACGCTTCCGAGTGGAGAATAATAAAACATTTGGCACCGATCATACTTTCGACAGGGTTTACAAAAAGGACGATTTCACCCCCGCCGACGCTCCAAGTTGAAAACAACGAAAAGCTCACTTGGATAGGAATGAAATTCAGATGTGAGAAATTAATTTTTCCCTCCGGCAAATTATCTGGCTCCTAGAATCCTTCAGGTTCAGATGTTCCGTTGTGTTCCGAATGCTCCAAATTGTTGTAACTGTTCTGTAGGATCATTTCCTCTTAAAGCGTTCCACCTCTTCTAGAGCGATTTCACTGTGTGAACTTCTCAAAGTATCCCATCCGGAAAAAACTAACTTCTTTTCTCATAAATTTTCAATTATACAGTTATTTCAAAGCATCTGACAGTTTTGAAGTGTTCCGACTGCCCTGAGGTGTTCTGACTGATCAGAGATGTTCCAACTGATTTGTTCCACCCGCACTGAATGTTCCAGCTGCCCAAGATGTTCCAACTCTTTTAGGATGTTCCAACTGTATTGAGTTGTTCCAACTGATATGTATGTTCCACCTGCACTGAATGTTCCAACTGCTCGTGATGTTCCAACTCTTTTAGGATGTTCCAACTCGTTTAGGATGTTCCAACTGCTCGCGATGTTCCAACTCTTTTAGGATGTTCCAACTGATCAGAGATGTTCCAACTGATATGTATATGTTCCAACTGATATGTATATGTTCCACCCGCACTGAATGTTCCAACTGCTAGAGATGTTCCAACTCTTTTAGGATGTTCCAACTGTATTGAGTTGTTCCAACTGATCAGGGATGTTTCAACTGATATGTATGTTCCAACTGCTCAACATGTTCCAACTGTATTGAGATGTTCCAGCTATTCTTAAATGAAACGCTCGAATTTTTTCTCACAGTTACAAAGCATTTTCACGGTTTCAAAATATTCTACGAACCGAAAGGAAATATTGCAACCGTTAATATTGCAATAATAAAGACGTTAATATTGTAGAATTAACCGATATTTTCTGCCCAATAAACAATAGGATCAGTACTAATCGACGCGCCTTATAATTCAAACAAGTTTCGTCAGAAGTGTGACGAGTTTCGTTAGCGGAAATAGGAATATGGTCGTAGGATTTTCACGACGTGATGCGACCGCCAAGAAAGTTGAAAAGGCTAATTTGAACGGGATGCCAATTTAATAATCTTGATACTTGGCGCGTTAATTTTATTCGTCGAATGACAATAAAAATAAAAATGCCATCCGAAAACACCGAGGGAGTAACAAGTTCAAAGCGACACGTACGATTTCCAGGGTCCTCAACCCGTTTCGCCACTTTCAGCTGACCGCAACTGGGCTCGAGCTCCGGCAAATTAATTATCCCGGTTTCTGTCGTAGGTTCATAGTAAGTTCGTTGGAAGGATGGTTTGAGGGCCGAACTCCCAGAATTAAGGCCACTGACGGTCAGAGGAGAGCCTTCAAGTGGCTTTGCTGCCAACCCTTTCAACTCAGCGTGTCAAGAGCTGCTTGATTACAACCTCGCAAGGATTCCCTCGCTACCGCTTCCTCTCCTCGGAAAGGCTCCTGATTTGATTTGCTATGTCATTCGAGTCCGCTGAATTATTTCCGTCGTGCGCGCTGCCAAAGAGCGGAGCGGGGCTTTACACGGTTTGAAGCTGTGGTCGGCCGATTCACCATCGCAAAAGATTTTTTCCGAATAGCCGAGGCTCGAGCGTTGTTTTTCAATTTAGTCTTTCATTCCGCTACATTTATTTGCGGTCTGTTCGCGGCTGCTGCAGCTTGTAAACGTGCGCTGCATTGGAAATATTCCTATTTTATAACATGGATAAATACTGAAAAAAACGCTGCAAATGAAATTTTTTTTCTATGGAAATTTTTTTCTATAGAAATTTTTTTAAAATGAATATTACCTATTTTTTAAATAATTTTTTAATAAATATTATATAAAAATTTTAATAAATAATTGTTTTATTTTTATACCTTTTTCTATAGAAAATTTGATACAATTTGATACCAAATACACGTTTTCTGAAAAACCTCGGAAAATATGAATTTTCTCCCCCTCAAAACCCTCAAAAAATACCCTCACAATGAAGCTAGCAATTTGGTTCAAGAATTGGCCCGTTGTGAGGCCGAGATTGATTTTTGGTGAATCAATGAATGTAGCTAGTTTATAGTTTGGCCGGAAAAGTGTTGACGGCGGAAAGAGAGAATTTTTTTTATTGGATATTTAGATATTATTCTACATGCCTTGAAACGTAAAACATCAAATTTTGAGGGGGGTTTGAAAAACATTTTCTTGGGCGATTACAATGGTTTATCATTGAATAATATTATAATATTGGTTTATTATTAAATAATAATAATAAATCATAATTTATAAATAATAAACCAATAAGCTCCGGTAGTAAAAAAATCTTGATCTCCTTAACAACACGAACAAAATATTATTATCTCCAAGAGCCTTCGAATCAAAGAGTCGTAGCATAAATAATACGACAGCCAATTTATCGCTCTTGGTAAAAATTCCGTTTGATAATTTTCGAAAAATTACCATACCGTTGAACGAACGATCAGCGTTTGAACAAATATGGTCCGAATTATCGTGTTTTTCGCCTGTCAGAAGGGAACGTTGATGATTCGTCCGAATAATGGCCTTTTGAGGCGAGCAGGGAGATCATAAATAAACTATGCCGCCATTCCATTTACATATCACTCGGATTTTCTTCGAAAGCTGAGATAACGACCAATCCATCAAGACGGCCGATGAAAAGCCTTGTCGTTTCGATAGCGATCAGAAGAAAACGAGGAAGGGGCCGATTATGTATGAGAGGCAAATGCCGAGAAACGTAGAGCCTTTGTTGAGTTTTCCCTTCAGAAAATCGACCGAGAAACCTGAACAGAGCGAATTAGGAGGAGTCCAAATAGCTTAATCATTTAATAGGACCTATCACTTTAATTAAATTCTATAATGTAAGCTCTGCTTCTATAGGGGAAGAGGAAGAGTTTCTCTGTTCTCCATGTCAGTTCAATTGGAAGATGAGAGCCATCATTCTTATAAACAGATTTGAGGTTGATGTCAACAGATTGGTCCCAAAATGATGATATATTATCCTTATTCCTATATCTGTTTACATTGCACGTTTTTACATCCCATCTTCGTTGGCAATTTATTATTATTCACATGAGACATTTTCGGTGACCTTGTGATGAAAGTTGGCTTTATGAAACCATCGACGAACTAGATGTTATAATTTCACGTCTTTGATTACATAATTATCGCCTTTGAATAAATTATTTACTATTACATTTTTGAACAGTCAACCCGAGAAGACTTTGAATTATCATGGGAATTTTTAGCCAGTAAATTTGATTAAAATAAATCAATTTATTATTTAACCTCAACAATGATAACACCAAGTAAATTTTAATCACTCGTGGTTTCTAGTGGAACAACTAAATAGCGATGATTCTTTAGGAACAAGAATCATTCAATTCTTCATATTTCTTGAGTAATAAGAGTTGCAAAGTACAAAGGGAAAATTCTTCAGGAACCTGCTTCCTATTACAACCGTTTTTCCCACCGTGATTTCTGAAATAATGAAACTATAAAATAGTTCAGGCGCTTCTCATTGAGCTTTTCAACTTTTTTTTGTGCAGAAATCTATTTCAGTTACATTATTTCGAGAAAGGTACGAACTTTCTGAATGTCCTAGTCTCCGAACCAAGCCCACTGCATGATTTAAACGTACGCCAACTCGAGCGTTGTACAGTATTAATGGACCACTGTAGCCGTCCGCACAGCTATCCGCGGTAGACATTAGAGTAATGGTTCGCGTTACTGCTGCGGCTGCACTGTCCGCGTTCAAGGGTCGCCCTACATATTTCAACGTGTCGCGTGTGAGGCGTTTCCCAAACGACAACTAAAACCAACGCTGTTATTTCGGGTGCTATTTTTCAAAAACGAGCTTGGACTTTTATTCGCGCACTATCGATTTAAGAAATTCTCGAGTTGTTGAGCGCAGGTTTTGAGAAATGGTACAAATAATGAATGATACTTCAAGCGCTGGAATGTTGAACGAAATGCGATTGCCCAAGTGTTTGTTGGTTGACTGATGACTTTTCCTGAAGAGTTTTCTGTACTTTGTAAGTATCATTTAAGAGTTTTCCTTTTGCGAAAAATGAAAAGCTGGAGTAATTTTTGTTTTTCAGCCTAATTCGCTATTCTTCTTCTTTGGAACATAATATCCCACCCATTTTGGAAGCAGACCGAACATGATTGTCTTCATGTTGATAAATCCACCGATGTGGACTCGGTTCAAAGAATCGTGTCTTCTTCATCACTTCAACACTTGTTCATCCATTACTCAGCAATCACACGACGCAACATGGTTCAAGAAGCAATATTCACTTTGGAAATTATTTGATATAACAAGATTCAAATCAGACAACTGGGACTCCATTGGCTTTACAAAATATTTTGCTGAACACACTGAAGAAAATACAGAATTGCTAAGTTGGTAGAAGAGTTGAAAGTAGACTTGGCATAAAAAAAAAATCATTAAACTGTGCTAGTTTCAAACAACCAAATTACTTTTCATTTTCCCTAATTTGAAAAGTGAAGAGTTGAAAAGTGCTTTAGAAAAATGGGTCCCAGATCACAGAACTTAGTAATAATAATAATTTCTATGATCTGTGGTCTGATCAATACTGGTTAGAACAGCTCGAGGCCGGTTAAGGTTGGTTTGAGCTGGCTAGAGTTGGTTAGAGCTACTCAAAACTGGTTAGAGCAGGTGAACGCTGGCCAATTCTGCTTATGGCTGGCCAATTATGGTTAGAGCTTGCCGATTCTGGTTAAGGCTGAATAATGCTGGAAAAAGCATACTAGGGCTGATCAATACTGGTTAGAGCAGCTCATGGCTGGTCAAGTTTGGTTAGGGCTGGTTAGAGCCGGGGGATAATCCCATTTACAATAACGATGACGTTCTTAATACAACAATCGTCAAGTTGAGCCTAGAATACCTGACCAAACCTCTCGATAAATAAGCTCCAATGCTCCACACGTCTCACTCCGGTTCACTATTGTTCAAAGTTAATTGTCGTTCGAATTGAACATAGCGAACCAACTAGATAGTCGTTTCCGACATAAACGATCGAGCTCAAAGGTGGAAGTTGCCAGGTTTAATTGAAAACGAGACGACTCAGATGAACGGTTGAGTCTCCGAGGAGATTAAAATACGCTCCGCAGTGCGAGCGCCCGCGCAAATGAATTTAGATTGATTCACCCATCGCGGGAGTTTTGTAGTAACCGTGCAGTACTTATCACGCTCCGTTTTATCCGCATTTGCTTCGTTACCCTTGACATCCGATCAGCTACGACTTGTGCTCAACTTAGCGATAACATTTGCTAAAATATTGATGAGCCGAAGGCAATCTCGCCCACTTCGCGACAAAAGAGCTTCTGATTCGAGAAAATATCCATAGCGAAATGAGCCGAATTTTCGAGATCTCGAACTTGGCAAAGCGTGAGCGGTGAACGCTCTTGAAACAAGTAATTGCGAGTGGATTTAACCGAGAATAATGAGCACTTGTGCAAAGGATCCAGCCCAATGGTAAATACAAGTTTCTTCGTCTCGAAGTACTATATATAGCGGAGACGACTTCTATTCACCTCTGTCTCAAATTACTGTAGCTAGCATTCGAATTCGCTAATGAGATTTGATGACATTTCAGTAAGCATCACGTCTAGATTATACCTAAGGTTATAATTTTATGCTGGCCCAAACGTTTCAAGGTTTTCAGCCATTGGAAGCCAGTTAAATCACGAAAGGAGTGCCAAAGATGAAAATTGTTCCCCATGAATACAATACCGAAGAGTGAAAAATGAAGGAGGAACTTAAGTTGATGCTTTCCTCTTTCAAAAGGAGGCTCTCGCAGGAGTCCTCTGAAGCACCACTTGTAGCGCTACCTATTGAATTCTATCTCGAACTAACATTGCTGGAGGGGGGATGTGGTGGACATTTCGAGACCACAGATCATAGAAATTATTATTATTACTAAGTTCTGTGATCTGGGAATAATTGTGTCTCCATTTTGGACGAGTTTCCCACCAAAAAGGGGAGACCTGGCAACACTGGGCCAATGGACTCTGCTCAAGCTGTAAAGGCAGTGTTGCCGAGTGTACATATATCAGAAAATCCCTCCACACCAAGTGGAAAAATCCTCCCAAAATCCGCAGCATTGAAAATAAAGTCCCCAAACGCTGCAAAGCTACAACAAATATCCAAAAAAAAAAAACATGTGGACTCGGTTCAAAGAATTGTGTCTTCTTCATCACTTCAACCCTTGTTCATCCATTACTCAGCGATCACACGACGCAATACATGGTTCAAGAAGCAATATTCACTTTGAAAATTATTTGATATAACAAGATTCAAATCTGAAAAGTGGGACTCCAAAGGCTTTACAAAATATTTTGCTGAACACTTTTCAAAACATAATTCTTACTACTTAGCAAAAAAAAAGTCACTCTTTACTTTGCAAGTCTACGCTTTTCAGAAACTAGGTACCATAGAAAAAAAAGAAAAGACATTTCGAGACCACAGATCATAGAAATTATTATTATTACTAAGTTCTGTGATCTGGGAATAATTGTGTCTTCATTTTGGACGAGTTTCCCGCCAAAAAGGGGAGACCTGGCAACACTGGGCCAATGGACTCTGCTCAAAGGCAGTGTTGCCGAGTGTACATATATCAGAAAATCCCTCCACACCAAGTGGAAAAATCCCCCCAAAATCCGCAGCATTGAAAATAAATTCCCCGAACGCTGCAAAGCTACAACAAATATCCAGAAAAACGTAAATGAGACCCGACGTTAAGATTTATAAGAAATATAAACTAGCTCTTGTCCATAAAATAAGGAAGAAAAAAACAGCTTTGGAAGTTCTTTATGAAGCATGTGGATAGTTGAAATCGAGAACTTTGGTGACGCGATCTATGGGTTTTGAAGCCTCCTTTTGGGCGCGAACATTCTTCATAATATTCTCGGATAAACGGAAGGTGAAATATCATGTTACGCGGTAATTTGCCGACAAATTCATCGCCCTCAGTTGCCATCAATTTCGCATCTCGGGTATCTCGTTTTTATGCGTCACCGGGTCATTCGTCTGGTTTACCGCTCGCATTCGTCATCTTAAATCGGAAAACCGGGGCGAAACCATTTGTTATCGTGTTCCACGCTTTTACTCTATCGTATTTTCATTTCTGTTGTAATCCGAAAGGATTTCCGCTGATGATGAATTGAAAAATGACCGCCAAGTGGCGAGAGATTATTACGAATATAAGAAACGCTTCTTTTTCGCTGGAAGTTGCCAATTTATTATGAGCTTTTTCATTGATGAGTATTATTTAGAGCGGTGGTCAATTTTTTAGAATTCGCTCGTTTATCAAGAAACTGAAAATGTTGGCATTCGTTGGTAGGTCGATTTTAATCGGAGCTAGAGCGGCCCGAAGGGAAACTGAGGCAAGATAATCAAATTTTGAGCACAGAGTCGTCAAATAGAGACAAACTCGTCCTTTGAAAAAATCTTTTTTATTATTTTTTTTGTTGTAGGCCTTCGTTCAAGTTTTATTGCGCTTTAAAATTTTATGATCCTGTTTTTCGCCTGTTCTTATGGAAATCACTTGTAAACCGATTTAATTTACATAGGTATATTACTCGAAGGCGAGAAAGAGCTATTAAAATCCTACAATTTGATATACTTGAATATATTTTTACGTTATGTCCCCGCGGAGCTACGATGTCGCTCGTATTAGCGCTCGAAGAAAACTCAAAACACGTTTTTTTACCTAAAAGTGGAATGTATCTCGAAAATAAAAAATAATCACGGTCTTTTTTATTTTTAATCGCTTCTAAATCAAATTTCCTCAATTTGCATACACTGCACCTAATTTTTCAAAATTCGCGAACGTCACAAAAAAAATTTCCCAAGTTAAAACTCCAAAAGTATGAAAATCGAAAAAATTCTTAAAATATTACTAATCGTTAGAATTTGATTGTTTTCAATTTAAATTCGAATTCAACGTCTAATTTTCTGTAGGAATCATTAATCAATCAAATTTTAACAGTACTCTAAGTATTTGCAACGGATTTTCAAAGTTGAAAAACATACAAGTAGAGTAATGCTAAAATATGAAAAACTAAAAGTTGTCGTCAAATTTCCGTCATTTCGACGTCAAATTCGGATTCAGCGTTAAATTTCCTATAAGAATAGATTTTAAACGAAAATTTAATTTTTCACCCTTGCCGCTGCCAGTGGAGCTCGAAATATTGGCCGGTGGAAAACACGATTTACGGAAAATAATTTCTGAGGCGCTGTTTACATTTTTTTCACCAACTTTTTTGCTTTGTACGTGTGTAGGGCGTTCAAATGAAGGCTCCTGCATAATAAAACAATCGTTTCACGTAAATTTTGACCCCGAAAATCACGGTTAAAGTCCAATTTTCGAGCTTTTGAAAACTGATTTTTTTGGACCACTTGCGGATTTTTCCGAAAAATAAAAAAAATCACGAAAATACATCTCGGTAAGATACAACTTTCCTAAAAATTTCAGATTTTTATCTGCATTGAAAGACGAGTAAAAATTCGTTAACTGATCGGTTCATGAAAATCGCAGGGGTACCCCTTGGATTTTTTGCGAGAAATTTTTTGCAATCGATTTCGCTCAAATTCAGGATAATGATAGTTGATGATGTCTATATCAATAATATATAGTTCATTTTTTGTTTCTTTGGCAGTAAATAGATGAAAGGAACGTTTAAAGTTGAAAAATGTGCTGTTTTCGTGTAAAGTCTACTAATATTGTTGAATAACGTAAAAACGGTTGAAAAATGGATAGGTACATTACTTGGGGAAAATGTAGACAGTTAAATTACCTATCTTTTGGTATATTCAAACATCTGAATTGACAAATTTTTCTGCAAATTATGCACTGTGCAAGTTGCAAATCTTGGAAAATTTATAAGTTGTCATGTCTACCCCGGCTTCTGGAATAAATATGAAAAATACTCTTCTATTACGTTGAAGAGTAATTTATGCCCGATGAAAAATATATCCATATACTCGCGGGGTACGCAGAACTCTTCAGATTAAATTGAATTAATGCACGCCAACCTCTGGTTAAACATGGGATTATTTGAGGCCAAACTAAAGCCAACACGGACGCACGGATAAATTCGGGGAGAAAAAGCGTTGGCAACAAAAACATATTAATTTCTGCTCGCTCGAAATCTTTTGCAACGCCGGGCGAAATACTCGTAATACGAATTCGGTATAATATGAATAATTTTCCTTATAAATTCGAAACAACTCGTTTTCCGCCATTGTGGGGCTTTTGCCGATAATACAAACAATCGTTTCAAGTGTGCAAAACAGCGGTTTATTTATATTGACAACAGATTTGTCGAATATGGCATTCCTCGCGTTTAACGGTTCGCACAGTTAATTCCTGTTTCACTGCTCGCTGTTGAATCATAATTCGATCGAGGGGAAAACGAATAATTATTGCGGCAATTGAGGACCTTACCGACGGCTCATCTCCATATCGTTGTTTATAGAGTATCGTATAAACCCTTAGCCCGATGTCATTAGTCCGCTAATGAATAGGTATCGAGTCAATCCACTGCAGCTCTTGAGTTCGTAATTGTCTCCAAAATCGATCTGGCCTCAGAAATGCAAGGAGCTGATGACTCGACTAGCGCCCAACGTTTGAAAAGACCCAGTGTTGTCCCAGTGTTGCCCAGTGTTGCCAGGTTCCAACCGGTGGTTTGGGGAAATCCTCGACAAAAAAAGGAGAAAATGGGCAAACTTTTCAAACAAAAAAAGGGAACTTTTATGGATTTTTATCTCAAGTGGAGCGTGATTCTAGCGCCATCAAAATAGATTCTGCTCATCAGTATTTCGAGGGGAAATATTGTGGAAAAAGACTGTTTAATATTTTGCGTGGCTTGGAAACGACGAAATTTTTTATGTCCAGGAGGCTTGAGGGGAACAAAAACCAGGGGAGTCGTTCTCTGGCCGAGCACTTTTGCCCTGAGGATGCCCGTATGGGCGAAAGTGCTCAGCCAGCCATTAAAGAATCGGAGTATTAGTCCCCCGGTATTCTAGCTTTTTTTTTAAAAAGTGGAGAAAGGCAATAGAGCCTATTTTCCGAATTTTTACTTTTTATAGAAAAAAAGGGGAAGCGAAAAATGAGAATGGGGAAGGATTTAAGGAAAAGAGGAAAGATGAATTTTGTCTACGTTTTGGGGAAGATTTCCCCTTCAAAAAGGAGAGATCTGGCAACACTGGGCCTATGAACTCTGCTCAAGCCGTAAAGGCAATGTGTTACATCGGAAAAGTGTTGACGGCGGACGGATAGAATTCTTTTTATTGGATATTCGAATTTTACATGCCTTGAGACGTAAATCATCAAATTTTGAGAGAGAGTGGAAGAAAAATATTTTGGGAGATCACAACGGTTCAAATTGAATGATGAAATCAAATATATAAAAATAGAAATTAGAAAAATAAAAATCTGTGGACCCTATGGCTTCACGTCGCCCTGAAGATGCCCGAACGGGCGAAAGTTCTCGGCCAGCCAATAAAGAATCGGAAAATGAGTCGCCTGGTTTTTCTCTCCCTCACAACCCATGGACATCAGAAAAATAAAAATGAAAAATCTCTCAAGATTGAACGCGCATTTTCGCTCATTATAAGCTCTAAACTCACCGTTTCAAGAGGTCTGCCATTTTTTTCCGATACGATAGAAAAATTTATCGATTGTGGCTAAAAAAATATTTAATTGAAAATATATGTAAATTAGGAAATAAGAGATATTCGTTAATTTTACTGTAACCGAATTGAGATTATCAAATGTTGTCGTTTCTTCTCTGTTACAGATGATCATCATGATGGTGACGGTCGTTGTCGTCTTCACGGTTTGCTGGCTCCCTTACAATTTTCTATTGGTGAGCTGAATGCAAAATCTGACTATTTACCTTTCTTTACCGAGATGTCGAGATTGATAAGGTTGCCATGGAAACTTTCTTGACCGGACATGTGCAGTACGCCATTTCACATCTCGATCGAGAAATCGAATTCGATCCGAAAAGGCGTCGAAAAATCAGTCGAGAAGGCGAGATTCGGCGTTCCCGCCGAATGTCGATGTAAACAACGAATCTTTATTCAGATTCCGATTTTTATCCGTTATTTTATTTAGTATGTCAATGGGGAAGACGCCTATTTTTTATTTTCGTTCCTAATGGCCTGAATTCTGCTATTTGTGTCAGCTGAAGACAGAATGACCATTTTTCATGAAAATTGCTAAGGAAAATCAGCGGTTTGAATAAACCCGGAGATGTAACTCCCTAGAGCGCTCTGCAGTCGGCTGATAGACAGACAACAACAACAAGACGGTCTTTAAGACTGGAGTCATGCTAAATCGAGTAAGGGACGCTAACTAAAATCGCTAATGAAAAGCGATGATTTTGAACAAAAAAGGAATAGTTATTACGTCATAACTAGTCCGTTGAACGTGAATATCGATACTAGCGCTTGTATCTTCAGAGAATAAACTAACATTGGGAGCAATGATTTGAGGTTGCTGTGAGATTACCAAACCCCCCTCAGCAATTGATTTGCTTTAAGAGGCATTTTGGGCGGTACTAACTCGACGATTAAAAAAGTAGCAGTGAAGTTAGCGTCACTTACTCGATTTAGCATGACTCCAGTCTTAAAGACCATCTTGTTGTTGTTGTCTATCAGCCGACTGCAGAGCGCTCTAGGGAGTTACTTCAATCGGTTGGAGCTACATTTTCGGGTTTATTCAAACCGCTGATTTTCCTTAGCGATTTTCTCTGCGGAAACTCACAATTTCGGTCAAAATTGGTCATTCTGTCTTTAGCTGACACCAAATAGCAAAATTCAGGCCATTAGGAACAAAAATAAAAAATGAAAAATATTTCGCTCGGCCGGGTCGTATATTAATTATATTTACCTTCAATCCTACCATTTTACCCTACGTCACCATTTCTCGTCTCATAGAGCTATTAATTTGTTCCAGCTCGTTTCTGAAGGCTACGAAGACATCAACAACTGGGCCGGACTGCCTTATCTGTACTTCGCACTCCATTGGCTAGCTATGTCCCATTCCTGCTACAATCCTCTCATCTACTGTTGGCTCAACGCCCGTTTCCGCACAGCCTTTTGCGTGGCTCTGAAAAAACTAAGTTGCAAAAAGAAACCGCCCCAGGACCAGCTGCTGCACCGAATCAACACGTGCACTACGTATATAAGCATGCACCGGGCTAAGCACAGGAGCAAAACGAGTTTCGTCGAGCAGCAAATTTAATTTAATTTAAAAAAAAGGAAATTTTTTCGGACTGAAATTTACGAGTTGAAACAAATTTAATTCACGGCGATTTTTGAATTTAGCGAAATCGATTTCAATAATAAAGATTTTTAAAAAATAATAAAAAAAATGAAAAAAATTAATAAATAATTTAAAAAAAAACCTTGCGATGATTTATTTAAAATTATTTTTTGACAACTTACGGTCAAAATTTTTTCTATATTCTTTTTCCGCCGAATGATTATTGTGAATTAGTCTAGCACAGGGACGAATAATTGTTTCTTATAATTGAGTATGGAGGACTTCTACCCGCTCAATTCCAATTTCAAGTATCAATTCCATTTCATTGTGCTTACCAAAATTACAATGCGACCTTCTACATTCATCCTGGGAACAAAAAGCCTAAACCGGATGAAAAACCTGTCACCATAAATGACAGTATCTAGCGTTTAACTTGAAGGTTAATGCACGTCTCACATGACAAGCGAGCTAACTCGACGAAATATTAATTCGCACCGATTTCATCTAGGGAGATTGTACTCGTCGTTATAATAGGCGAATCTCACTATTGGATTTTTTCTAGTATTTCTCAATTCCTTCAATTAACCTGGTGGAGACATTTTTTGATTTCGCTAAATTCAAAAATCGCCTTGAGTTAAAATTGTTGAATGCTTCGCCGAAAGGAAATTGCGAATTTATCGCAAACGCTTGGCCGAATTTTCCCAAAAGAAAATATTTTGTCGATTTTTTTTTTGTACAAATTTCGCAACATTTTCCGTTCTGGCTATTTCCCACGCAAGATGTCCGAAGTGCGAAAAAACATCCGCGCGAAATCCTGCCAGGGAAAGCTCTTACGACCGAACCCCGAGAAGTCGAGCTGTATTAAAATGTACGACCAGCTCAAGATGACACTTCCATCCGGTTCCTTCGCTTCCGTTTCCGTAACTCTCGCTTTCTTCGACTTGCAACCGCAAGGTTTCCCTCGTCTTTTTAGCAGAGCGAAAAACAACTCGCCAACGTTAGCAACAAGAAGTCCGACGAATCTCATTCCCTCTTGGGCTTCCGAGGCGACCTCCGGAAACGAAAATATATCACCGGCTAATTCCGTTCCAGGAGAAATTCGCCGTTTGAAAATTTTCCTATCGTTTCAACGATTGTACTCGTCTGTGAACATTTTACCCTGCGAATCGATGTGTAATATTCGAAATTTCTATAACTATAGGTGTTCTTATTTGAATTAATTATAATCGAAATACAGCGTGGGTTACTAAAGAACTTCGGTAGTAATTGAAACTCCTTGAACATGTTCCGTGCAAAAAAAAAAAAAAAATGAAAAAAATTCCACAAAAAGTTCCTCGATTTCCGTACAGATCACGTATTCATCAGAAATGGCTGTGACTTAGGATTTAGCATTTTTCAACGTTTCATTTTTATTTTTCCCGTAACCGAATTTTACCGCTGAACGACTTTTGTAATTCCCGTAACGATCGGTTGAAAATATATTTTCCTTCCGAGTGAAAACATCGAATGAAACTGTTGATTTCAATCAGTGATATTTTCCACCAATTTATCCCTTCGAATTATTTTTATATAAATGTAACTCCCCGTTTGATTAAACATTTAAATCCCTTTATTCAATCGAAAATTTGATGTCACTCGAGCTATAGATATATTTTTACTTTTTCTGTATATTTTCTTATTTTTATATTCATTCAGTTTTTACTACTTCCATGTTTACATTGTTGATGGATGTATTGCGATCGTCTGAAAAAGTCAAATTTTGGAACGGAGGTCCTATTGTATGAAATTTTCAATGTACTACTAAGATTTATATACTTTCTGAACAATTGTCAGTGTGTCAAGTCCGTTTGTGGTCGAAAAGTGAAACAAATCGCCATATCTCCCTGACAAATGAATGAAACTCAATGAAATTTTTAAATGTTAGTAACGATGAGTGAATGACACTTAAGGGCTGGTGACACATTTTTAGGTCTCGTTGCTGTAAAAAATGGTCTCATTTTACAAAACTTGTATCTTTGAGAGCATTATTAACTTAATTTGGGCGTTTTCTATTTTTGTGTCTCCTGTGGCTATAGTTTTCCAAAAACAATCGTTATAAACTAACGTTGCGGCCTTCGTACGTGTTTCTTGATTTTATAATTTTTTATATCTGCTACCAACACAAACATGGAAGTACTGTGTGATCTATGCACACCACTATTTTTTTTTTAATATAATTATTTATTTTCAATTGTTTTTATATTTATTTATTTTTATTCATCTTTTATATCCGTTCACATTTTATAATTATGTTGGTCTTCATTTTATTCTCGAATTATTTGTATACTTTTTTGTTTTATTATATTTGTTTCGTTATTATTTCATTTTATTTCTTATGGTTGAATTCCTATTCCTATCCACAAATTTGATTGATACGTCGATTTTCTCTTTATATAGGAATAATTCAATCGATTTTCGTTCATAAAATGTTAGCATTAAGATCTAAATAATTGATGTATTGGTGTAAATATTTCCGTTCCGTTTGGCACATATTCGACCAAATTATGAATCGGACGTTGCTTTAGAACATTTTTAAAACGATGTTCCATTGGGAAAAATACGATTATAATGTAGCTCTCGACCGCTCAAGCGGATCGAAGTGTATTCAACTAGTTGTAAATTTAAACCAACGTGTAAATAATTTCTCCTGTAATGAGTGTATATAATTTATTGCTGTTAGATTTATGTATGGAAATTTTAAAAGTATCATATGAGTAAAAGCTCTGCAAGGGTTCTTCGGAGGCCGAAAGGTAGAATGGTTGATAATAAAGGTGAAAAAACGGATTGTTCGAGTCGGACGAAAATTTACGGGCAAAACAGGAAGAGACCGAAGTGTTGAAAAGGTTTTTTTTCTCTTTTAATATAATTTGGCTCAAACTGTATGGAAATAAAGTCAACTAAACTAGATTTCCAAGTTCTAGAATCTAGAATCGATTTTATCCGTTCCTGACTCGTTTCTGTAGTAATTTTGAACGACTCTGTTTGAAATACTTCGTATCAAATTGAACGTTTAATTTTCCATTGCAACCTTTGTACACTCGGAAAGAATTCGTTCCGTTCTCAGGAGTTTCCCCGGTGATTTTTATCCAAATCAGGCATTTGGAAGTAGAATGCCAAATTTAAAAAACTCTGTACGTCCTTCGTCGACAATTTTCTGAAAAATATATTATTAATGTATTCTTGAAATTCTCAACACAAATCATTCTTCTTCTGAGAATGGCTCAACTTTAAGGTTTTTTTTTATGGTTTTGGAGGGGATCGTTCGAATATTCCAAATTTTTTTATGCATATAGGTGCGTCTGATATAAACTTATATTGATTTTTCACTCAGAATCGAATGAGCCCATAACGCAGTCAATAGCTTTGGTAGTTTTCGAGCTATCGCCGGTTTCGTATAAAATTTCCGAGATTTTTGGAATTTTGTCGTGATGGTATAATTCGAGATTTAACGGAGCTGTAAAAATCGTTCTATTCTCAACCGAATGCTCATAAAACACTTTCTTAAGCTGTATCGTTAGGCGATTAATTTTTTCCATCAGAAAACGAAAGTCCGTTTATACCTAACAGGTTGGTAACAATAGGGGGAATCTCCATAGCAACTGTCGTAATTTCAATAACTTTTATGTTTCTTAATTATCCGATTAAAAGTTTCCAAGTTAGTTTAAAAGTTTATATTTCTGAAGAAAGAAGATTCTTTATGTAAGGATAATAAATCCGTTGCATTTTTCTGCCACATTAGAATTTAATAACTAAAGGTAATTCAGCATAGGAGTACTCTGTAGGGGGATTTATTTTGTATTCATTCAATTCTAAAGGCTTATTGATTGAAATAATAATGTGACGTTTTTTGGTCATTCTTTCCCATAAAATAATTATTTGTTTTAAATAATTTATAATTATTTATTCTTATAAATTATCTGCCCAACGATACAGCTTAAGAGTATTTGTTTGACGAGCATTCCAACGAGTATAGAACGTTCTTATAAATAGCTCTACAAAGTCTCTAGTTATAGCATCTTGTCAAATTTCTCGAAATCTTGAGCTGTGATAACTCGAGAATAATTAAAGCTATCGAATTCCTTATGGTCTTATTCGATACTGCGTCCAAAAAATCAGTAGAAATTGATCCCAAGCACCTTCACTTAAAACACAAAAACACTGAAAAAACTTCGAAATTGCTAATTTTGCCTTTAAAATTGAGGGAGCGATTAGGCTAAAGAATTGGGCCAATCGTCTGGCGATGATTTAAATTATGAAAATTTAAATGATGTAGCTTTAATAGATTCTACGTACCTTGAAACGGAAAACATCAAATTTAGAGCGGTTAGAAAACCTTTTTCCGCGATACAAATGGCATTGTTATTGAATAATATACCGATGTAAAATAAAATGAAAAATCACGATAGTTACTAGCGAGTTTTCCCTTTACAAATCTGTTTTTGGGCGGAAACGTAACGCAAATTTCCGAAATAATGTCGCAGGTTTTTCTTGAAATTAAAGCGAAGGAATCACATTCAGCGTTTTTTCACTACTGTAAAAATTTTCCGTCCGTGTGAAAATGAAATTACAATGGCGGCTAAAGACTAATCGATATATACAGATGGAGGAAACGGGTCGGCGATCATTATTTTCCTCAAATCGGATAACCCGAGGGCGGTCTTTGGCCATGTGCATGATGTGATTGCCTGTCGCTGTCAGCCGGGTCAGGGATTGACGAGATTGACGAAGGAGGCAACGGTTACGAAGACGTCTGAGGCACGTTCAATCGGCTTTTCCTCGCATGTTGAACTGTAGGGTTATTTCATAGCGTTCGAAGCGTTTCAATTAGTTTCCGAGACGTCTTATAAGTTAATTGCTTTCAGGAGTTGCGTATCGGGGCAATATATTGGACGAAGCGTCGAATATTGGTCGACGGAGGGATCGCTCGAATATTGGTAGCAGAGTGATAAACGTGTTTGTTTTAAAAGGCGCAATATCGAATCGAATTCAAAGAATATTTTGCTTTCGGTTTATTATTCAATAATAAACCATTGTAATCGCCCAAGAAAAAAAATTTCTAACCCCCTCAAAATTTGATGTTTTACGTTTCAAGGCATGTAGAATCCGAATATCCAATAAAAAAAATTCTGTCCGCCGTTAGCAGTTTTCCGGACAAACTGTAAGAGCTAAAAATTTGAAATTTTCACCAAAAATCAATCTCGGTCCTACGACGGCCCAATTCTTGATCCAACTTGCTAGCTCAATTTTAAGGGTATTTTTGGGGGGTTTTGAGGGGGAGAAAATTCATATTTTCCAAGGTTTTTCAGAAAAATGTGTACGTGGTATCAAATTAAATAGATTTTTGGACGCTGAATCGAATGAGACCATCGCCGGGTCTATAGTTTTATTGGTTCTCGAGTTATCGCAGCTTTTGTGCCGAATTCGGGAGATTTTCAGAAATTTGACATGAGGGTATATAACTCGAGAGTTCTTGGAGCTATAAAAATCGTTCTATACTCGTTGGAATGGTCGTCAAACACTCTCTCCAGCTGTATCGTTAGGCAATAAGTTTAGCTTTTAATTAGTAAATTAAGAAAAATAAAAATGATTAAAATTACAATACCTACTTGCTACGGAGATTTCCCTTATATAGTTACCATCTGTTTTTCGGTGGGAACGTTCACAAATGTTCGGAATATTTAAAATGACAAATAAATGGATAATCTTCTTAAATCAATATTGAAGCGAAATAATAATAAACCACTTTACAATCATTTGCAGCGTTTTTAAAAGAAGGGAGTTGAGATTGTCTCAGTACCGTTCACCTTGCGGCTTCCGTTGAATTTTTTAATATATGTAAAATTCTATCCATTAAGTTACCTCGGGTAAATGTATACTCCCCTATATTCAAATGTTATTTGAATGTCTCCATTCGTCCCTCGGCATATCAAATTGTTTCTCGTAGTGTCGATTTTCCAAATAGGAAGAGCTCGAATCGAGTTGAACAAGCGTTTTTGTCATCTAGTCAAGATCTTAATACCAGAATGATATCTTGTACATAACTTAGCCGAATACAAATACGTATTCCGAAATATACATGTTTTTGAAAACCGAGTCGAGTCAATCGCCTTTATTGATGTTTCTTGTCGGCCTATTTCGCCTTTCCGGCGTCTTTCGCCTTCTTTTTGTCTTCTTGCTGCGCCTTATGTTTCGCATCTTCCTCGCACGGGTCGAGATATTGACGGTGGAACAATTCGTGTTCGCACCCGGCGACGGCAGCTCCGGCTCCGTATCCCAACGAAAGCAAAAATGCCCAGCGTTTTCCTGAAAATAAAATCGATTTTTTTTTTTGTTCAAATTCGAGGGGCAGTGGGGAAAAATGTTATTTAGCGGATGTTTTGGAAAGTTGGAAAGGCTGAGAGAAATTATCGGTGATGAGAGAAAATTTACAAGAATTTCCTCTACCTTTTTTATACTCGATCTGAAAATTTAGGAACAAATCAGTTTTAGAGGCTTCTGATTTTTTTATTTTTTAATATTTATTATTTTGAGAGATTATATTATTAGAGAGATTTTGAAGGAAAAATGTGACAGAAAAAAAATCTCAACAGTTTTCAAAAAAAAAAAAAAAAATGGTCTTACTATAATTTCGATAATATTATCCAATAGATCGTGCCTTGTCTGCTCTTAACACGGATTTTTCAACGAATAGCGCAAAAAAATAACACTTTAGATATTCATATGGCTAAATGTATGACATGTTTTGAAACTTCCGATCCCAAGATTAGTTGTATTCGGAGGAATAAATTGGCGCAATCGGTTTTTTAGGCCCCGAAACGAGAAAGTCGACATTTTAGCTTCAAATGAGCCCTCTCTGGGATACGGAAGAACAAAAAGACTTCTCTCCTTATCAAACACCTCTCGCTCTCCTTCCAATTGGAACCGAATTGCCCCGAGGCTTCTACCCCGAATGGAGCTCACGCGAGAATGGGAATCTGTTTCCAACGCTTGGTGCTACTGAATATTTGAACAGGAGGAACACTCAATTCGAATGGAACAGGCATGAATTGCACGCTTCAACTTGTCGCTTGAAGGCAATATATTATAGAAGGTACAGATAAAAAAAGAAGAAAAATAACTAAAATATAAAAATACTATGTAAATACAAGAAAGCGAAGCAATCAAAATATAAAGATAATAAACAAATAAAATAAATCAAAATAATTGAAGTGTAAAAATCATAAATAAATAAAATACAGCAAAATAACTAAAATAGGTATAAGAATAATATACAAATTGAGTAAAGTAAAATAAATAAAATATAAAAATAATACATAAATACACTGAAGCAAAATAATTAAAATAAAATAATAATAGTTAATAAATAAAATAAAGCAAAATTATTAAAATATAAAAATAATTAATATATACAAGAGAACAATAAGATTAAAATTTAGAAATAATAAATAAATAAATGAAATTAGGCAAAATAATCATAATATAAAACGAATAAATAACACTTCGCTATCGCGACTCAAACGCTTCCTCCAGAGGAGGACCATATTATTCATTCTCCTAAACGCTTTCGCCATTGTTGGAATTACTTGGGGCCTCAAATTAATTAAACCCAAACCCGCAACTTAAACCCTAAACTTCAAAATATTGAACTCCCTATCGTGAACTTTCCTAAATACAAACAATAATGGAATTATTTTCCATTCAAAAACCTCTTCCCATCGTTGTCCTTGCAAAAATTAAGCAAAACAACCGATAAATATCTCCGGTTCATTTTTCGATTTCCGAACGGCGCAATTTTCTCGGCGACCGTATTTTCCAATTCGTCTTCCTGCAATGCAGTCGTTTTTCTCTTTCCGCTTGGGTCGTTTTTGTTTTCCCTCATAAACCGAGCGGCATTCCGTTCGGATGGAATTATAACGGAAGAGCAAGACGGCTGGAAAAGCTCTTCAACGGCGGCATCTCCCTAGAGGGAACGTCACTGCATTTGTATACACTAAGCCTCTATTTTTTCTGTCTCTCCCTCTATCTTTCTCTCTAATTTCGAACTGGAAATCGGAGCGAACGAACAGTGCGTTTACTCTATTAATGAACGAGAGGCTTCATTTAAAAATCCTACATTTCCCGACGTTTCTAAATCACCAGTGTCACGAGTTATTTCAATGTAATCGAATGTAGAGAAGGTGTTATGAAACCTAATGGAGTCATTTTTTCCATTCGGATGGCCCGTAAAAGCAGCGAAACGGCGGGGGTTTTAAAATTGCGAATAACCAGCGTAAAATATATGTCCGGGGACGGTGTGAAAGACTCGTAAAGGAAACGGAATATTCGTCGCGAGCGACCACTCCTTCAATTCACGGCTGTAACTCGGGTTCAGTGCGAGACAGCATTAAAAAAAAAAAAAAAAAAAAAAAAAAAAAAAAAAACTGAATAAAAAGTGGAATGGTAGGTAGAACATGGGTAGAACAACTTGAGAAAAATTGACATTGAAAAACAATGAATATTAAAAAAAAGGAAATAATTTGAAAATAAAATTATAAAAGTTATCAAACCCCTTATTAGTATTTTTATTATAATTTTTTTTTTAATTTAATTTATACGCAAAAAAAATATCGCTCTGATTAAAGACATTTGACATCAACACTATGACTTTCACCGTTTACTTTACCCAATACACAGCCAGTTAAATTATCCCCAAGGTACACTATATGCATGACCCCGTTGCACATGAGGTAAGTTACCTCCGCGGCGTTTAATATCCATTGCAATGCGGAGCCGGCTGAATTATCGCTAAGGTGGAACTTACTCTTGAATATTAATGTGGAAGCGATGAGACCAGCAGCCACACCGAGACCTGTAATGAGAGACAACCAGCTCAGCGACTGTGAAATCGACTTGGAAACTCGTTGCTGGGTCGAATTAAGTCGACGCGGTCACGTCAATTGAGAAGTTTCGAATGAAAGTTGTATTGTCGAAAATACGAGAAAGAGACATTCTTTTGGCAAAAACTGTATCATTTTTCATCCATTAGGATATGACAGAAGAATGTGAAATTAATGTTTTACGTCGACTATTATATAAAATTTTCGTAATATCGAACTCGTAAAAAACCAGATGCATAAAAAATCGCATAAAAATGCAGCCCTTATTTCGAAGAAATGGACTCAGAAACTCATCATTAGAAAATCACCTTTCCTAATTGTTGTGTCCCCACTGGCGGGTAACACTGAGCAGTGTGGATAACCAGGGGTTCGGAGAACCTGCCACTGTGCCGGCAGTCCGCTCACAGTTTGAGCTCCGTAATAATGTCCATGTCTGGTGAAATATAGTTATATTCAGTTCCGACCGTTTTGGCTAGTTTATTAAATCCCTCGGCCGTTACCAAATAGAACACTAATCAGCATTATTATCAATATAAATTCCAATTCCGACTTACCGATGCTCTTCAGCGCGTGCAATACACATCTATCCACTCTTTTCTCGTGCGTCGCCATTTTGCCCGGATCAAAAGATCAAAAACCCAATTACGACGCCTATGCAATTCGAATAATTGTGAGCCAATTTCCGAACAACTAAACCCAGGGAATTTTGATGCGAAATAATTCGTATATCCATCCATTGGAATATTTTGGACAACCTTACTCCTAAGGTGATAAACCGATAGCTAGCAAAGAGATGGCGTTACCAAAGCGAATACTTTGATGTCCTATTATCGAAAATAAAATACATATATAACGATGCCTTGAAATGAAAGAAATTTTAATGTGCCGTCTTACATTAATGTGAAAAATGAAAAAAGCTCGACGTTTGAAAAATGGAAATGGCACTTGTTCAGGCACAGGCAGCTGCCAAGGCAACAGTTGCTCAAGAAACCCTAACTGCAGCCACTAAAAATTGCTCCAGAAACTCTGAATGAGGCAAAATTTGTTCAAAAACACTAAGACAAAAGTTGCTCGAGAAATTCTGGCTGAAGCAGCAGTTGCTCAAGAAATTTTCACTGAACCAACAGTTGCTCAAGAAGCTCCAACTAAAGCAATAACTGCTTCTAAACCCTCACTGAAGCAACTAATAAGAGCTTCAGAAACTCTGACTGAGGCAATAGTTGTTCAATAATTCACTTTGAGACAAAAATTGCTCAAGAAATTTTCGCTGAACCAACAGTTGCTCCAGAAATTCTGGCTCAAGCAACAGTTGTTCAAAAACTCTCTCTTCTGGGCAGCAATCGCTCAAGAAACGGTGACTGAGGCAATAGTTGTTCAAAAACTCTCTCAGAGACAAAAGTTACTCAAGAAATTCTGGCTGAAGTAACAGTTGCTCATGAAACTTTCACTGAAGCAACAGTGGTTCGAGAAACTTTTGCTGAGGCAACTAATAAAAGCTTTAGAAACTCTGACTGAGGCAATAGTTTGTTGATTTTGAAGTTTGCGGGGGAGAAAAACTGGGCGACTCGTTCTCAATTTTCTTTATTGCCCGCCGAGCACTTTCGCCCCTTCGGGCATCATCGGGGTTTTGAGGGCAATAGTTTGTTGTTCAATAATTCCCTCTGAGACAAAGTTGCTCAGGAAATACTGGCTGAAGTAACAGTTGCTCAAGAAATTTTCACTGAACCAACAGTTGCTCAGGATGCTCCTGCTGAGGCATAATTGGGTCCAGAAATTCTCGCTCAAACATCGATAGCTCAAGAAACTTTTGCTGATGCAACAGTGGTTGAAGAAACTCTTGCTGAGGCAACGGTTGCTCCAAAACCCTCACTGAGGCAACTAATAGAAGCCTCACTGAGGCAACTAATAGAAGCTTCAGAAACTCTGACTGAGGCAATAGTTGTTCAAAAATTCTCTCTGAGACAAAATTTGCTCAAGGAATTTTCACTGAACCGACATTTGCTCCAGAAATTCCTGCTGAGGTAACAGTTGCTCAAGAAATTCCTGCTGAGGTAACAGTTGCTCAAGAAATATTTGCTGACCCAACAGTTGCTTAAGAAACTCTTGCTGAGGCAACAGGTGCTCCAAAATATCTCGAGGCGTTTCCCTTTCGTTTGAATAATTTTGGGCATGTATAGCTTATTTTCCAAATAATTTGCCCTTCAGAAAGGCTCGAACTTGTTGGCCTATTCACCCAAGTATTCTTTGCGGCTTCATCAAGGGCAATTATTCGGTAGAAAAAATGTCGCCGCTAAATAATTAACTTTGTATTTTCAGAAGGGATATCGAATTCCTGGGGAGAATCATCATCTGCGCTGGATAATTGATTATCCGGCTCAGAACCACTCCTGCTGTGAGGTGTTAATGGCAACTCGCCCATTACCAATCCTTCATTAGATAGACCAACGTTGTTAAGGCGGCTCATCAAATCTGCGGGAATAATAAGTTTATTGTTTCAGGATTCGCAAATTACATTATCAGTTTGGATCAATTAGATCTCCTGCTGTTGTTCTTTTCTCGCAAAGTAATCTTAGACTAAGTAACTCATTCCCAGACATTTCAAGCCAACTGAAGCTGAGAATAGAATACTTACCAAATGGAGGTTTGTCGGCGATGTGAGAATCACGTTCGTCCGGTGCTTCACCAACGTCAATAAGTAGGTGAGTAAATTGGCGTAGCTCTTTGTAATCGACCACTTTATATTGAACCGTTGTCAGACCGTCAACTCTGTAGCGCGTCTGGGCCGTGCTGATCAACCTGCGAAGCAATCTTCTGGAGCTCGATTTCCGTTTGGCGTGCGGAACCGAAAAATACCTGCCCAATTGTTCTGGCGGCCTTGAAATATTCCCAAACACTTTTTCGACTCTGGTTCAGAATAAAATTTGACATAGAGAATAGAGAGGCAATATCAGATAATAACGAAAGTAAATCGACAAAACCTTGTAAATCTCATATTTGTGAAAATAAGGTTTTGAGCTTTCTGGATTCAGAAAGATGCTCTTGATCCATTAAACAGGAACAAATAGGCGGTCCTTGGTCTTCTCTGCGCAACAAAAATGGAAAGTGATAGTAACAGTAGAGTGATAGTAACAGGCTAGGACGAGAAATGAAGTTTCAAGTTTCTCCTGAAATTTTTGGAATACCGACTTACAAGGTTTTGCGGATTTACTATCGATAATTTAATTTAACTCAATATGTGTAAGAGAACTCAGCCCAGGTAGGGGTTTGTGCAAACTGGAGATTATTCGGAGGAAATCTTAGAACAAGATTCCCTCAATGTTTAACTGATTGTTCCCTTTCCAAAGTAAGAAGTAGATGCAGGAAATAGAACGGCTCTGTTGAGACTCTTGAGAACAAGGTGGAGTAAGAAAGCAGTAATAGGCTTGATTGGAAGTTGGTTAGGTCTGGGCTCATTAAGACTGGGTAGGTCTGATTAAAGCTGGTTATGTCTGGTTGGCGTTGGTCAAGGCTGGTTAGAGGTGGATAGGTCTGGCTAGGACTGGTTAAGTCCAGTTGGGGCTTCTTAGGGCCTGGTAGGGATCAGGAGGCTCATTATAATTGTATTAGTGGCAACCTCAAGGCTTCATAGCCAATCATATTTTCCTCAATGAAGTAATAAAGACGCTACTGTTGTAAAAACAAGCCAAATTCTGAGCTGGTTTGATTTTCCAGGGCTGGGCTCATGAATCCTTGCTGCCGCTCCACACTCTAAGTTTATTTCCGTAATTTCAATTTCCATTTGAGAGGTAGCCAATATGTCTAGAAGTCTCAAGATTCACAAGAGCACTTGTAAAAATAAGATCCGATGACCTCCCATTAACTTTCCTCCCAATAACTCCTCCTGGGACTTTCTCCAATTTGAGTTTTACCCCATAGAAAGGAAGTTTACCTTAGGCCCATGTCATCATCCTCGGCTCCCCAGCCCCAGTATAGATTCGAGTATCCATTCACCAAAAAGAAGTGCTCGGTTCTGATGGCGAACACTCCTCCTGTTAACTCGCGGTACGGTAATCTGAAAAAAACATTAAACCCGTGTGAGCTAGTGACAAATGGGGTACACTAATGCACCAACGTCCTAACGAGGATACGCACTTGTAGGAAAATTCGTCCACGGCAATCGATAAATGGCGAGGCTTTGGTGGGCACGTATACATGTTTCGATCGTCTTCCGGGAGTAGATCGACATCATGGAAGATGAAGCAGTGGTATGTTACTCCATGAGCAGGCATTACCAGAGCGCTCAGGAATCCCGCGTTCATGATGATTCCCTTGTTGAATGTGCCATTCCCAACCTGAGATTGAGAGTTGGTCGTGTAAATCGTATCATCAGGAAGTGATAAAAATCTTAGCTACATAAAAAATCTGCATGGTTTGATTTCGACTTGACTTCTAAAGAAAAGATGCAGACACTCGCTCGCAAACCTGCTCCACGACGAAAATGCTGTAACTGATCTTCTGCCGCTTGAGTACAGCAGGTAGATGTTCAAGAAGGAAGGCAAGTTGGTAGCGGCGTCCTCTGTAAGGCACCACAATGGCTACCGAATGGCGCGACGTGCATTCAGGGCTCCATTTACCTTCGTGAGGCGTACGGGAAAAGTTTAAGTCGTTTACGATTTCGTCCCTCTTCCGCCACACAAACTCATAACCGA